>CP139508.1:175622935-175660836 GCA_021014915.2 Artemisia tridentata subsp. tridentata | reverse complement strand
CGAAAAAATGGTGATAGTAAAGTTGTGAAATTTTACACATATATGTTGATGTCAAAAAAAAAATAAATAAATAAATAAAAATAAAAAAAAAAAAAAATTCGAAAAAATAGAAAAGAAAAAGAAAAGTTGGAAGTTTGTTTTAACCAACTTATGTAAAGTTTTGTATTAAGTGGTCGATATCACCACTATTTGTTATATATTATATTTATGGATTGAATGGGAGTTGGCCGTTATGGGAACGCCAACTAAGGTTTATTCTTTGATTAAAATCTTGTTGAGTATAATTCGTGTCTACCTAAAGCGTGTGTTTCAAGTGTTAAAGCGTGAGTTATTCAATGATATGAGTCTTATTCATGGGATGGTTGGGAAAGTGATTAACCACACTTAGGATTTTAATTTATCTGTTTTGTTTATTTTTCATTTTACACCAATTTGTATCCCAAATATTATCCATACCCTATGTTATTCTTTATCCAAACCTTTGATTTATTGAGATTAGGGATTTGAGCAATCTTAAGTATCGTAGTCGTGGATTCGGCTATGTATTTATGATTTTGTCGCCCTTTTTGATATAATATTATTGGTAAAGATTACTTGGTCCTATCTTTAGCCTATTCGAGTTAAGGATTTGAGCAATTGCAAGTATCGTGTTCGTGGATTCGATCATGTATTTGTGATTTTGTCACCTTTTCTGGGATTTGAGATCGATAGAGATTAAGAAGAATGATTAACCCTTAACCTACAAACCCTTTTTATCGCTTTAGACTTGTTATTCCTTGGCTTTAGTGGGGGAGATGCGTATACTTGCCAAGCTTATGATAGAATATTCGTCACGACTGGACAGTTAAACGATTAGATTTGCTTTTATCGAAATATTTAATTTTATCTCTAATTCGTTAAGTGTTTGGTTGTGTGATTATGATAAAACGAATACATGCTTAAATATAAAAATAAATCCTAATATCTTTTATGATACATTTTCATAAGATTTATTCTAAGGTTTACTTGGGGACAAGTAAAGTTCAAGTGGGGGGATATTTGATGAACTCAAATAAGTACATTTTATTACCATCATTTATCCTATTTATTTGACTTGTTTTATTATATTATATATGAGAATTGATACGTTAATGTTTACTTTTATAATTCTCAGGTAAAAACAAGTACTATGTGAAACTTGGCGATTTTGAACTAATTATGGAGCAAAACAAGCAAGAAGTTAAGAGTCTATTGAAATGCACAAGATCAAGATCATTCTGCTCCAGATACGCCGCATCCTATTTCGTACATACGGCGCATCACTATCAAGATTTCACAAGTTACGATCCAAGTCAACAAAGGACATGCGCCGCATAGATAAATGGAGTTACGCCGCATCTTCTGGCGGTGTACGAATATTCCTGAATATATTAATCTTGGACCCCACGCGAAGTTAAGTCAATGCGCCGCATCTACTTATTCAATGCGCCGCATCTAACCCTCAGACAGAAACTATAAATACCCCAAAGTCAGACGAATTTTGAGAGCAATATACCTAGTACGAGACTTAGCAGAAGACAGAAGAAACCCTAGGACGAAGTCAGACGATTAGCAGCACAAGACACACCTTGAACGAAGATACAAGAGCTGTAAGAAGGTCCTGCATGTATTCAATTCATTAAGTAGTTTTGTTTTATTGTATTAGTACACTTTAATTCATCAGGATTGATGGGCCAATTCCATGTGACTACGGAAAACCATGGGCACCCCTTAAAATTGCTTTCCCATTAATTAAAGTTTATATGTTGATGTCTTTGGTGACTTTTATTAGTGCATTGATAACCTCTGTGTCTAGCTGAGCATTGCTTGGGTCGCCATGCCCCTTCCTCGCCTATTTGTTTTAGCGTGTCTTTAATAAAAAGGATAAACATAAGTAATCATTAAGGGTTTACTCGCCGATAAGATTAGAGCCAACGAGAAAGGTTTAACTCTCGGTGCGTCGCATCGAACTATACACTTCATATAAAACTAGCAATAAAACAAGTGACAAGCTACTTAATTATCAGGACAGGTCTTCTTATTGTCTCAAGTATTTATCTGTGTACGTGTGTGCTAATCGCTGATTCGTGCTTATTAGTTTAGTTTATTATTTAATCATAACCAAACCGTGCCAGTCTCTCAGGCTGAACCCCCTTGCGTTAGATTAGGATTGTATAGCTAAAGATATTAAAATACTGATTAGAATAACTAGATAATACGTTCCACTCTTAGTGATCGACACTATACTTACCATTATATTCATATTGACCGGGTACACTGCTCGTTAAAGTGTGTGTTTTATTGATAAGTCGGCTAAATATAAATTTAAAACTTGAATACTGCTAAAACCACAACGACACACCGTGGATATAAAAATTAGAGCATAACACGCACACATCAACAACATTAGGGCTGTTCATGAGTCGAGCCGAACCGAGCGGACCTTTGCTCGTGCTTGGCTCATTTACAAACCGAACCGAGCCGATCGGCTCATTTACAACCGAGCCGAAAATCGAGCGAGCATTTTTCGAGTGGACATTTTTTCGAGCGAGCGACGAGCGGCGAGTTTTTCGGACAACCATAAATTTGGGTTGTTTCCTTTAATGTTCTCGCCGCCTAGTGATGACCGAGGTTCGACCGTCCGAGGATGACACTAAGTTTAAGGTCCAGTTGTCCGAGAATGAGGCTCAGATTGAGGCCAGTGAGGCGATGAGCATACTACAGAGAACGATTGCTGCGTTGTGGCGTAGGTTGACAGCGGGAGACGATTGATGGCGGACAACTAATGGGAATAGGAAGTCAAGCATGTCTTTTCACGACTTAGGGTTTTTCAATTAAACTTAGTGTTAAGGTATCATTGTGTTGATTGGGCCAGTAACTATAAATATAATTGTATATATTGAGCCAAACCCAATAGAGTGGTATGTATAAAATTATAAATATAATTATAATTAATGTGTATATAATTAATTATATATATAATAAATTAATAAAAAATATATCGAGCCGAACCGAGCCGAGCGGACCTTTGCTCGTGCTTGGCTCGTTTTCAAACCGAACCGAGCCGATCGGCTCGTTTACAAACGAGCGAAAAATCGAGCGAGCATTTTTCGATCAAATTCCGAGCGATCGGCGAGCGCCGAGCGATTTGAACAGCCCTAGACAATATTCTTCCTCTCACTGAAAGACAATTGGTCAAGTTCCTACAAAAGGCCAACAATGCTCTCTTTACTGGGCTAACTGAAGAAATTTTTGACCAACACTGTGAAGCTGCTGTTCATTATGTCAACCTGAAGGAATCAGTGGAATCCTATCATGATGATGTTAATGAGCACAAGTCATCTATCTCCTTCTCCCTGACAAATCTTGATGAGAATCTTAAACTGTTCAACCAAGCTCTCACCAACATACACAAGAGCGTTGCAACTATTCAAGAGTCAGTGAAAGATGACCCTGAGCTTAACAAGAAAATTCTTCAGGCTTCTGAGGACTACCATCAACAGTCTACTCAGTTGACTGAGCTGATACACATGCTGAAATCCTCCAATCTTCAGGGACTCAGCTCTATAGTAGACTCCATCAAGTCTTCCCTGGGTCTTATAGAGTCACACTTGGCATCTTGGGCTACATCTTCTTCTTCCTTGGCTTGGAATCTTGGGCCAAGGATGACAGCAATAGAGGCTTCTCAGGCTTCTCTTGAGGCTAAGGTCTCAACTCTTCAGCAGGACACCTCAGACATCAAATCGATGATGACTGAGATTTATCAAGCCTTCAAAGGTCAGGTTGCTCTCTCAACTTCAGTGAGCGCTCCAATTCTTGCTCTCACCATGACTCAAGCAACAGTTGAGGGGGAGAAGGTCACTGAAGAACAACCTGTACAACCTCCTTCTCATACTGAGGGGGAGATTCCTGAGACAACCCCATCTTCATCTCACCAAGACAAAGGCAAAGGCATTCTCACAACCACTGAGCCTGAGCCTACAATCTTGGTGCCTGCTTCCTCTGAAAGAAGGCCAGACCCTGATGAGCCAGTCAGGGTCCCTTATGAAATAAATGGAGTAATGTATCACCTCACTGAGGCCCAAATTATGGCTCATTTAGAAAAGGAAAAAGGGTTGAAGAAAGCTGCTGAAGATGAAAGGCAAAACAAGTCTGCCATCATTCAGGTTGTCAGAGAAGAGGCTGAGAAGATTGGTCTTGAGCCAAAAGAACTTGCTGGAAGAAAGGGTGGTGAGAGCTTTGTGAAAGCTCAGGATGCTGAAATGTCAGCTCTCAGGAAGAAAAGAGAAGAAAGGCTAAAAAATAAGATGATTTGGTTGATTTCAAGTAAAATATTTCCCATCAAAATTAGGCTGAAAATTGAGAAGTACCAATGGGTCATGACAAGCAGACTGAGACTTGAACCTATTACTGATGTAAAGATTCATCAGAACACCAAGCCTGCTGTCATCACTATTTTCAGAGGTCCTGATAAGAGGAACTTTGAAATTCATTAGCCCTTTAGGTTTGCTGACTTTGGGATCACTGAATTTGATGAACTGGGTCCAATCATATTCAAGAAGTCAAATATTGTTGTCAGGGAACTAATGAAGTCCCTGAAAGTTAGATATGAAAAGCTGAATGCAACACCTGGGGAACTTGGTATTCCCTCACTTCTCCTTGCTCCAGCCAGTCAGCCTGCCCCCTCTCAGACCTCTAGAAGAAAGAGGAAGATAATTGGATCTGAGCCTGAGATCAGAGTCCCTGGCCTTGAATGCAACAGAGCCCTCCCTGAAGGAGTTACATTCGTTAACAACAAGGTCATAGAACAACCTGAGAGAGGGATATTCTTCACTGATGAGTTTGGAGATCCAGCCTTCCAAAGATGGAGTGATATTGATCTGGCAAGAATTAAAGCCATGCTTGGTTTTCTCATGATGGCCTCACCAATCCAGAGTCCTGAAAATGTGAGGTTCTGCCAAGACCTGAGAACCAAGATTCAACTTTATCCTGATCAACATGAGCTGAAATCCAAGAGACCCAAGCTTGAAGCCCTTGGATACAAACTGGACAGAGAATCTGCAACACCTCTATCATGTACATTTAGTAGTTAGGAACCTTGTAATGAAATTAATAAAATGATTTTCCTTTGTTTTGTTATTTCAGTGTCCTTATTTACTTTCTAGTACATTCAGTATGAGTAGAAGTCATTAGCTCACTCATTACTGATCAAAAACACTTGAGCATAATTTATATCCAAATAGGGGGAGATTGTTGGGTCCTTCAGTACCCAAGAGTCGTTAAAACAGGATTTGAATACAAATTAAGCTAAGTGTTAATTAAACCGAAAACATACTAAGTCACTGAGTGAACAGTCACTCAGTGAGTTACCTTCAAGATGCTCAGGACGAGTCTAAGAAGAAAGACTCACCAATTCAGGAAGGCGGTTCTCCCTGAAGTGTTACTTGAGCCAAAGAAGAAGGTAATGGGATCAGTGAGCGTTAGACAAGAGCTCACTGAACCCCAGTCTCCTCAACAACAATAACTGAAGACTGAAGGCGAATGACTGAAGAACCATGAAGCCTGAAAGAAAGGCTGGATTGAGCGGGAAGGTTTGAAGAAGATAAGAACAAGTCTTATCGGGGTCAGAACAAACCATCCCTCAAGTGGCTAAAAGTCGAAGAAGTGTCAGGTCTGACACTCGAAGACTTTTTGGCTCAATCCTATTAGTTCTTGGAAATGACAACTACTGTTGTAGTTGTCAGACACGCCTTCCCATTGTTTATGTATCTTTAGTCTTTCAGTACTCTTAACATGTTTGCCTATAAATAGCAAACAGATGGAGAAAAGAGGGTTAGGTATTTTGTGCAATTAAAGCTTAGACTTTCATAATACCCCTTTTCTCCTACAAAGAGTAACGTATCCCTGAGATAGCTCAGTGGGTCGAATTGTTACCACTTAAAGAATTGTTTAAGTTTAGATAGGAGACACCATACCTTGTCTATTCAATCCCAAGTGTTTGTTCCGCAAAACACTTGGGTAATAGATTTTTTGATTCATTTCTAATAAGAATTTAAACGTTGAAAATACTTTGTGTTTTTATATTTACGTTTCATTAACTGTTAGAATTAATCAATACATTGTATTAGTCATAAACACAAATAGATTAACTTTATAGTTAACTCTAAGCGTGTTAAGGGAACAACAATTTTGTGTATTTAATAATTAATATAACATTTTATATTAAATTATTAATCATTTACTCTTCATACGTAAAGTGTGCAATCTCGTGTCCTTGAGTTCGATCCTAACACACAACTACTAATTTATGTCCACAAAACTAACAGCTCCCACTTGGATATATTTTAATAGTGTGATCACATCGGTTAGCGTCTAGCAACACTTCGATGCCTCTAGTACAACTCGAGTAAGATCTCCTGGAAAAACCTTTTAATTATTCATCATTATTATTATTCTTTTGTTGCTAATACTACGTTAAATAAAGATATGGATCTAAGTCATTCTTTATTTAACTATTATGTTTCTCGTTGTTTGTGATTAAACAAGATTACCAAATCTTTTGAACATTTCAAGGGAGATCTTGGGCATGGACATGCAAACATCTTGTCAACACTACGAGGGGCCCAACAGTATTAAACTTCAAAATAAATTTGAAGGAACAAATTTTATCTTGACTACAAGCATAACCCATGAATTTTGTAACAATTCCGAAAACAATCCTTATGACTACCAGGTACGTATAGCGTTAAATTGTTCCACTGAATGCACTACATTCATAACAGTTATCTGGTATCTCAAGTTTGATGATAACTATTCATGATTTACTTAATAACAATATCCATAAAGTACAATCATGTAGTTTGGGATAAGTTCTATATTCAATTAATTGAATATCATGTGAATTTGGCATGTCTGCGCATCAATATACTATCAAGTATATTAAACCAAAACTCAGATTTGTCTTAATTTAATGACATTCCAATATCATTAATTGATAACGGACAATTTAGAATAACATAAGTTATTCATGGATTTAAACATGCAAATATAGGACGCAATTTATTATTAATGAAAATAAACGTACCAAGTACTTAAATTCATTACAAATAATAAATGCTTAACATCCTTTATCAAAATACTAAATAGATCAATGCATGAAAATTCTAGTTGATGAATTATTTCTCAAGCTATGACAATCATACTTGTTGACAAGACATAAATAAACCAACTTTGATCTATCAGAATTTTGAGAATACTTATTTCAAGAATTCAACTGGTGGAGTTCTTGTATGTGTACATTCAAATAATTTGATATTGCCACATAATATTTCATAAAGTGTGTAACAACCTCAATCATCAATTTATGATTATCAAACTTTCAAACATTTTTAAAGTTTAAAGTATTCTTATTCTTTTAATGTACAATGCAACTATGCTCTTAGTGAGCACAACTAGTTCACATGTCCAATGACGAAATCCTACCATGACTAGTATTGAGTGTCATCTCAATTAAACCAGCATCATTGTAAACAAACAACAATATGCTCTTTAAAATTCCGTAAACTTGAATATCTATTGTGTAATGTTTGATACCTTCCAAACTTTCAAGTTTGTTGGCTATGAAAATTTGCACAACAATTGACAAATTGTTCATCTATAGAATCTGGAAGCTGTTCCAGGCTGAGGATGTAATTCTATATCCAAACCTATTCCATTAGAATAATCATTACACTAGTTATCTAATAACTTTCAATTAGATATCAACATTGTCATAACATCTTATAACAATTCGTTTATGTAACATGATGTTCATGAAAAATCTTCGAGTCATACTTAGATTTCATTCATGTTCTATCTTATTTAAAAGATATGTATCCATTTAGACATTCTAAATGATATATCATGTTCTTTTAGATTTATTTACCGCATATGTTTATAATAATAAACACACATTCCAAGGTTATATGTTTTATTTCCTAAATCTTTCAAGTGAAGTTTCATTCTAAGTTAAGACTTAACATTTAACTTATATGAAATGTTACTTCGTATATGTTATCCAACATATATGATTTAAGAAAGTAAACATAATACTCCCACTAGCTTTCAGGAATACTTAGGAGTTATCTTATTTTAAATTATAAATCAAAACTTGGATTTAATATTTAAACATAAGAATTATCTCCTAGATGCATGCATTAATTCATTCATGAATTATTGCACTTTGTACACTTCCAAAGATTATTATGAATTCAAAAATCATTTTGATTACTTACCGTCCTCGCTCAAGTAATCACTCAAGAAAGAGTTTTGATATTCCATTGTCATTTTTCATATTAATGAAAATATGTATGACAATTATTATCTTAATATATTTAATGTGCTTAGAAAAGAATATTCAATCATAGTTAAATGCTTAAGTATGATTAATAATCTTGTCATAAGACATGCATTAAAATATGTGTACAATATTGTCCATATGATTTCTACACAAAGATTTAAACCACTAGGGTTACCTTATCTTTGAAGAAACTCATCTTCATTCTCTAGTCTAACTATTAAGAATTAAAATAAACCAATTTTCCAAAAATTGATTATCTTTATGGATAGCATCTTTAACATTCATAGTATGAGTAATTTACCCAATTCAATATTTGGTAATGCATCATAATATAATCCTCAGCATATTAATCAAATATCTGAGATATTCTTGCAGATCTATGAATGAGAATTCCATCATCTTGAGGTCTATCATTTACATGTTTAGCCTCATCATGATTTTCACTAGTGTGTTTTAGAAGATTATGTATCTTGTAATTTTATATTTTCAAGATAAAAACTCCCACTTGCTTTTTGTAATTTATAGACTATCTATAAATACTTAGCAAATAAAGCAACAATACAATGTTCTCTTTTTAGAACATTACAAATACATATTGACAGTTCTTGACATTTAGTTTGTTAATAACCTACTCATAAGTAGTTTAACAAATTCAGAACTTCATTTTAAGACTTAATGTGATTCATCACATTCCATAACAAAATGGTGTCTTATTAATCTTCTAGACTGGAGTCTTATTGGGTATATCCAATCCATACTCAATTTTATAACCTTGATAACTTTTGGAAGAAAAGAAGTCATAGTTATCTTTAATCAAATAATATAACAAGAGTTTGATTTTCCTAACTGAACATACCATAAACATTTGGTACTTCATTAGGATTAATATTGTAAGACAATCTTACAATATGTAAGATAAATATATTTCGTTTGACTTATCTATTCACCAACTAAGTCAATTTAATGGTATAATAGAATTTTCAAGCCAATTGCATGCTATATAACATAAGTACTTTTTTACCAAGTCATTTCATGTCCATGTCTCAACAAGAAGGCATAAACTGTTATAATCTCACAATACGTTATAAATCATTGATCAACTCAATGACTTCTTGTATATGTCTTAATTAAAAAACATAAGAAGTTAACGTCTTACTTTATTATAAGTCTTGTAACAATTAAAAGACTTCATGTTTATATATTTACAATGAAACATAAACATGCTTAACTAAAGTAATTATGAACACCATCTCTTGGTTTCAATAGTAATTTCAAGTTAATTTATTACTTCACTTATTTTATGTCATTCCAAAATTATATTAATATTCAAATTGAAGTAGTATTATATTACTTCATTTATTTATGTAATTTCAATAATACATAAATATTTAGTTTGAAGTAGTCTTATTATCATATTGACACTTGTTCTAATAGGTATCTAATTTAGAAACTGCAAATTTTCCAGATATGGTCTCACGTAACATGGAGTTTTACCTTGTTATTGCAATCTAGTTAAGCTCTCACATAACGTAAATTGCAATACCAAGTGTTTCTTGGACTAGATGTGGTAGAACGTTAGTCTCTTACCTTGCAGTCAAGAGAATCCTTTAAATCATATTCCTATGTGTGTACCTTGCACACAATAAAGATTTCTCCCACTTGTGCATGGAACAACATCATGTATGAGATAAACAACACGTCACTCGTTTGTTTATGTGATTAATGTGATTGTGTCCTAGATATTAGCATAATTAGTAGATGTAGAACCACTTCATTGTCTAGTAAGGAAACGTACATGACTATCCTTAAAAACATATTTGTCTACAATTAGAAAGTAATTATCTCAAGATATTCTAGAGATAATCTGGGTTACTGCCAAGATAACAAAGCTTATAACTCCCACTGAATTACAGATAATTACAATAATTCATTATTCAGTAATTACAACACAATGCTCCCACTGGAATTGACAATATTGTAAGTGTTTCATAACCAGTAAAAGCAAATAGTGTGCTATTTACTTTCCTACACCTTTGAGAAAACCCATACGTAACAATTACTTAAGTACTAAAAGAATGTATTATACTTTGTAAATGATGGACTATCCATCAATGCAATTAACTTGAAAAATTGGGCGTGCAATTTCTTCCTTAATAGGTCTACCATTCCCACAATGGTATGTAGCACCTTTAAATGGTCAAAACAAAACAACTAGATAAAATATACTAGTTTGTCTTTTACCATTTTATGGTAATTAGTCTAGCTTCTAATTTTAATAACTCATAAAGTGTCATACATATTTTCTTGTTAACCAAATATCATATTTGTTACAAAAAAAATCAATCACCAAATGAGGATGATGAAATCTCTATGAAAAATGTGCAATTCTCTTAACTATTTAAAGTTTACTATTAGTTATATTAGAATTTAGACAACTCTAATGTTCCTATCATACCTTTCTCATTCATGAAAAAGAATATGATTAAGTCTCATGTTTCTCTCATGGAAAGGAGACTAGGTTTATCTTTTTAGTAAAGTTGACTCTAGCCAAAAACCCTTATGGGTGTAGATTAATTTACCAATAAAAGAATATCTCACGTTTACGGTTTAATGTTGCATTAATACATTAAAAGAATTTACAAAATTCAATTTTAGTATTTTCGATAATACAATCTTTTAGAAAATTAAATACCCATTGGTTTATATTCATATGAACAATAGAATTTTCTTAAAGCTAGGATCCTAATTGACATAATTGTAACACCCCGTGCCCGTTTAGACCAAAAATTTAAAACTTTTGAGCGGAAACGACCTTGAGGCTATTTTTAAATGAAAGTACACTCAATTACCTTTAAAACGACGGGTGGCGCGACCCGTGACGACTTACGGATTAAAAGATATGAATTTTTGAAAATCGCCAAAATCTGAACGACAGTCCAAACCGCCGGTCGAGAATCCCGACCACCGGTCTGACCCCAAAAACAAGTATGGACCGCCGGTCCAGACCTGGACCCGGCTGTCCAAGCTTGCTGTTCGCCCGGGGCTGTTTTCAAAATCCTCGGCCGGAAACCCGACCTCCCGAACTCGAAACTTAACCAAACTTTCCAGATTCATTTGGTATATCAATGGGCTCATTTTCATACAAAAACATTTACCGAACGACTCCTCGAAGGGGTACTTTACAAGTTAGACGGGTTATGCAAATAACCCGTTTGACCCATTTTCACTACAAACGACCCATCCGACTCCCGTTTTACCTCAAACTTGACCAACTACGTTAACTTATCAATTCAAACTTGTTCCATAGCAACTCAACCCATATATATATCAAGATGGGTGGTAACGACTTCGTGCCAAACACCCTATTAGTGTCAATTTCATCCATAATTACATACTACTAGGACCACATAACACTTAAACATTTGACCCAAGAAGTTTACATGAACAAAAGATATTGTTTGACGACAAGACCATAATTTAACAAAACGACCACACAATTTAAATATACCAAGGCACAAAAGGGCACTTCGGCTTCTAACTTCCAAAATACTTGGTCCAAGAGTTATGGTCCTCTAACCTAGCTTCTAACTACGCTATGCTTCATTCCACGACTACAACTAAGCAAGATCCTTACCCTTGCTTCCTCCGCTAGAACCTACAAAACCATTAACATCTAAACCGTAAGCGAAAATGCTTAGTAAGTATACAAGATATAATCAACATCACATTCACATGAGATTGGTGATTAACACCAATCATAACATTAACAAAGAGCATCAAATGGGATTATTACTCACCTTGACCAAGCAAGTAATTAAATAGCATTTATACAACTAGCATTGGATCCAAGCTAACATACATTCACAAGCTCCATAATAATTACATTAGCATAACATAACATTAACATTATAGCATTAACAAGGATTATACTCATATACTTACCTCTAGTCCTACTAGCTTCCTATTTGGCTTGATTTGGCTTCTACAAATGTTCCCTAGCACAACATTAACTACAATTAGTGTCTTCAAACTAAGGAGACCATCATTTCACTACTTTTTACCAAAATCAATAAAACCCACCATATGAACCCTAATTTTCACAATTGGGGAAAACCACTTACTTGATGAAAAGACCACAATTAAGACTTCCTTAAGGCTTCTTGATCACTTTAAGATGATTAGAATGAGCTAGATGATAATTTTGGCTTCCCTCCCTTTCTCTCCTCTATGTGTCGACTTTTCAAGAACTCCCAAGATAATTCCAGACTTTTCTAAGTCTTGGACTTATTTAATCATTGGATGATATGAGTTTGGTTAATTGGCAAGGCTATTCCTCCTAGTTTCATTCCTTCCTAACTTGGCTACATTTTCTTTATTTAACTAGCTCATGAAATATAACACATAACATATTACATACTCATATTGTACCTCATCGGGGTACGGGTGTAACAATAATTCCATTACATCAGTTGATCTGCTAGTAGTGAAAGTATTCAACAAGGTAATTGTCGAACAATAATTGGCAAACAATTTCCAATTCCTAGATCTTTATGGGATTTATATTGGCAAACAATTTCCAATATAAGCATGTTTTATCCCATTCTTATGCCTTGAGTCCAAGCTCTCACTTACAACTCCATTTAAGTCGTCTAATTTAAAAAACTGCAAATTAACATAGTTTCATTACATCAGTTGATCTGCTAGTAATGAAAGTATGAATTTACCTTTCCATTGCAATCTAGTTGATGCGTGGTTTTGCAACCTTACAACAGGTTTTACCTCTCGAGGGATCTCAAGAGGCTTACAACCCCACCAGGCAGTGTACCTGACCGATGTAGTATAGTGTAGTGGTAAGTACGGGGGATTGATCGTTCTCCACAAGGAATAGTGTTCGTTAGGTATGAAAAACTACTCTAATAGGTCTAAGGGTGAGAGAAGATTCTTTTTATGTTTTTATAATTTTTTATGAAAGCAAGTAAAATCTCGGGTTTGAAAGAGTGGGCGGAATTAGTTGCTAGTCAACTAACCCAAGTTACTACGAATGCAAATAAAATAAAATAATAGAAAATGAAAAGGTGGTAAAACTTATGTGGAGAGAAATGTGTTTACTTAGATTTCCTTACTCCCTAACTATCTTTTACCGGTTGATTAGTGTGTATTAATTGCGTGGATGACGGGTGTATTCCTTAATACCAATCGTGGGGTGGCGTACGTACTTTCCCAACTCTACAAGCTCCTACTTCACTCCTATGTCGAGCCGGCTAGGAAGCTCCTAACATGGGATCACTAGAATTCGCTTGTGCATTAAATACAACCAAAAAAACCTTAGTACGCATTGGTTCATGTTTCTTAAGACGTTCAAGCAAGTTACCGAATAGGAAGTTAGCCAGTTTTCTTAAGCCTAACATAGATGAACAATCATCCAATACAACTAATAACATACCAATAACCAATAATCAATAGCTAGGTTTCATTAGATCTAAGCAAACACAAGATAAATCTAGCCTAGCATGTTAAACAAAAGACAAGAACAAGATAGAATCAAACAACACATAGACATATTGAATGATTAATTGATAACTTATCTTCAATGTAACATGGAAGATCTCAAGGCAAAAAGCCTTGAAAAAGCTGCTAAATTCGTCTTAGGGTTTTCACACACAAAGTTCCTCAAATAAGTTCCACACTAATGACAAAAAATTGCAAAACTATATATAGACTTTCAGATCTGACGGCGTCACGTTATGGAGTGTGACGCCGTCACCTCGCCGCTTTTAGGGTTCCCGGATGGCCTTCTTGACGCCGTCCCTCTTTAGCTCTCCAAAATCCGTTCTGGCTTATCAAGGCTTGACGCCGTCAGACTTAGGGGTGACGCCGTCCCTCTTTAAATTAAGCCGTGACGACCTTGATCACATTAAAGCGTGACGCCGTCAGAATTCCATGCAAATTTCTCTGGCTTATCATGAGTAATTTTCACATCCACCACTTTTGCCAAGCCATGACGCCGTCCAGAACAAATCCTGACGCCGTCAAAGGTAATTTCCAGCACAATTTTGAGACTTTGTCGTTTTCTTCACTTTTATGCTCCAAAAACGTCCAAAATGCTTCCTTTTCCAGATTTCTCCTCAAAAGTACCTAAAATGACAAAAGGAACGATTTAGGGCTTAAATGACCCCTTAAAAGCGGTACACTTTTCGCTTCATCAAATACCCTTACACTTGAGATTTGCTTGTCCTCAAGCAAATGTGCTTTTATTCTAATCAAAATACAAGTTAGGGGTCATTTAATGCTAACATAAAAGTAATTGCAACAAATAGTCGTTCCACTTTAATCATAATAAGCACGGAGATTACAAACTAGCACCTCACAAGTAGTGTTTAGATACTCACATCTCTCAAGTGTCATCAAAATAAATCTCATAAATGAAAACGGATAATATCTCTCACTACCTGTCATAGCAAATAGATTACCATAGGCTTGGGAAAGGATCGAAAACCTCCTCCACTAGGCGTAAGCACCTAAGATAAACTATCAAAGAGGGCTTTTAAATGGGTTATAACGTTAGGTGTAGGAAAAGGAAAACACGGTTTTGCTGAATAAAGGATATTTTACTGGTGGCGAGTTAAAGATCTTGATTAATTACATGTACTATACAATGTTGCTAAGCCAAGACTCGACTCGATCTTAAGCTAATGAAAGAAAATAACAAAAACATAAAATAAACATAAAATGAAACGGGATGGTAGTCCGTATGTTTTTTCTACTTTTCTTTTTCTCATTTTTTTGTATTTTTCTTGATTTGATTTTTTTTTTTTTTTTTTTTTTTTTTTTTTTTTTTTTTTTTTGCATACACTTTTGCCCTACCATCCAAAATAATACATCATAGGGGCGTTGCATTCCCCTTACACTTGAACTTTTACATAACTTTACAAATAACTATTCTAATTACTCGAATTAAGATAATTAAAACACTTGGAGTACTTTTAAAATATTTAGCACATATGGGGGTAATAAATGATGTTCTTCCCCATTACTCCATTACACTAGTACTTTACCCATGAGTCCCAATCGTCCCAAAACAATATGTACAAGGATATGACTCGACTTAGCAACCATGTAATCAACTAGATAATTAACTTGGGTTTAAACAAATGTTGTCACAATAATGCACTAAAGATGAGTGCATACAAGGTAGGCTAAGGCGATTTGGGTGTACATTTTAGTGGGGTGTAAACAAATTCTTCCTTTAAGTAAAATGCTTAAAGGTCAAAACGAAAAGATAGGCTCTGAGGGGTGTACTAGGGGTATCGTGTACTAAAAATGAGTACAACGCAAAGGGTGTGGGAGAATTACTTGACCAATGTAGCCAATGTAATTATAACAAAAACACAGGTGTAAAACAATGGGTTTATCCTAATGCCTCTTATCATGTAGTAAATCTAACTACACGAATGTAGTCTCACTTGTGGCCTTGGAATGGTCCTAACGCAAGTTCTAGAATCTAAGTGCTACCGGTACACACATCATAGCATAACGTTTTTTCTACCAATTCTAGGGGCGAACCTCACATATTTGGGGGTGGAAATTTTTTTTAGTGGTACGGTTTTTGTGCTAGTCATATAATTCCTATCCATGAGACGCTCATTAAGATCAAAGTTTCACTCCTAAATGTTGTAAAAAATTTTAAATTTGGCACTAAAATTGCCCTAACAGGTATTTCTCTCAGTTTTATTACACATCTACTATTAAACAAACAAAAATCAAGCGTAATAGCATTCTCTAATCGTACTTTTACCCCCCCCTTACACTTAAGATGAACATTGTCCCCAATGTTCAAATAACAAGATGTAAAAGAAAAAAGTAAAAGAATGAAATCAAATACTCCCCTGATTCGCTTGGTGGATAATGAAGTAACACGGTTAGATCTTCTTCCAAAGAGAATGTAAAAGCTCCATGACTAATGCATCGCCAAAAGCTTGATTCCACATACATTTCCTTGTCCAAAATAACCTGTTAAACCTGAGAAAACAAACACGAAAACCTGCATAACATCGGCGGGATAAATCTATATATAAGGATATAACGCTTGTGGAATGATTATTTTGCAGATTCCTGGAGATTATAAGTTAGAGATTTAATAAAAACTTTTTATGAAAACAAAACTTTCAAAAATTTTCAGAAAATTAAACCTGACGCCGTCAGGTTGTAGATCCTGACGCCGTCAGAAATAATCTGACAGAATTCTCATGTTAAGTTTCCGGAAAAAATTTTGGAAAAACCTATACCTTACTTCCTGGAATTCCTGCAAAATATCATTATGACTCGATACAAGCATTTGACTCAAACAAATACTAATATGTATGTTCATTTAATATTATTACGATTCATGTTCATTTGTGTTCTAATAAACCGATTTAGATTTCCCTTACACTTAACTTTTGCAAAATACCATTATATGTAGTTAAAACGAAGTTAAAAACAAGATAAAGCATTTTCACAAATTAGTTTTTAACATGAATCAATAATAATAAAATTTAAACATACATACGGAAACAAATAAAATCAAACAAACAAATAAATAAACACACAAAGCAAATAAAGCTTGGGTTGCCTCCCAAGAAGCGCTTGTTTTTGTTCGAGTCACGAGTCTGACTCTACCCTTATTTAACGGATAAATGAGAGGTTTTTCCTACACTTAGGATTAAGTGCGGGTGATAGTAGCGATACACACCATCTTGGTGGAAGTATGCCGTGTGAGGAAAGAGTGGTGGATGAATTATATACTCAAAGGCAGGGGCGGAGCCAGTGTACAAGTAGGGGGGGGGGCGGTGCCCTCAACAAATTGGCCCAAAAAAAAATTTTATAGTTCAAAATTTTGGGTTTTAGTGGATTTTATATTTCTTGCCCTCATCCAAAAACTGAAATTGCCCTCAACAAAATTGAGGCCGACTGAAATTAACCAACAATGATATGTTTTTTAGGGCAACTTTTATTTTCCGGTGGTTTGAATGAATTGGAGAAGATGATATTTGGGAAAGTGGACAGTGGGGTACTGGGGTTGCGTGATTGGATTATTCAAAGGGGTATCCAAAGTGGTTTCAACTATGTAATAATGAATATAATAATGATACTCGGTATCCATATACTCCTTATTTAAATATTCCTTATTTAATTAACAACCGTGTACTTCTTACTACGGAGTATTACATACCAGTAGTACTTTTGCTGACTTTTCGTTAAACCCGACCCGACCCGACTTCTCAAGTTACGAAAAAAAATGACAAGTTAATTAGCCCATATTATGCCCCCGTAATCGCATTTCCTGGCTCCGCCACTGCTCAAAGGGGTGTGCTCCTTTCATCATAACCTTACCTAGTTCACTTTGGTCAATGGGTGAATTAAAGTTTTCTCCTAAAAAGGGATCATCTTCTATCAACTTCGAGAGATTCCTATTTGGGAATCCATCTTGACCTAATAAACCCGGTTTAAACCCATAATGTTTCTTGTGATTAATCATGAATGGGTGATGTAACTATGAAAGGTTATGGTTCACTCCTATGTCAGCTTCCTCTCTACAAGGCTTAGATTCTACTACCTTCAACATAAAACTACCCGGACTATATGGTTTGATGGGTGGGTCGGGACCTAATTCAATTCCTAAGTTCACATCTAAGGATGGAAGATTAGGTAACGGTTTTGGTTTAGGCTCCGGTTCATCAAAACTAGGAACTTCCATAGAACTAAAAGAAAGGTTATGACTACAAGTATTCAAACCTATTTCTTCTAGTTTTGTTTCTTCCAAAGGTTCTACTTCAATTGGGGTTCCTATAGTCCCTTCTACTTCTTCCGGGTAAGTCACGGGCGGTGTGTATGCCTCGAATGATGGTAGGACTTGTGGGGTACTTTGTAGGTTTGTGTTATTTACCTCATCCTTCCTTGTCTCTATATCAATTATATCCACATCATGTGTTTTAGTAGAATCTAACCCAAACATGTTCCTAAGTATCTCAAATCCTTCTCTAGCCATTTCAAGTTCAAAGTCCGATTCATAAGAATCTTCCCCGATAACATGATTACTATGTTCAATTTGCCTAAAGGATTCATCATGTGTTCCTTGAGATTCAAAGTCATTGATCATAAAACCTAGGTCTTTTTGCTCAATATGCTCATGTTCGGCTAAATCCTCCTCAATTGTTTCCTCAAGTTGTGATGTATACGAACCCATTAATTCATTAAACTTATGGTTCACGGTTAGGAGGCTTTCCTCAAAAAATTTCCAAAGGGTCTTATTAAAAGGAGTTGATCCTAACAATGATTGTTTAATAGAAGCCACACATGCACATAATTCATCAAACCTATCAAACTTTATACCCATCTCCTCTTGTATATATCTAAGATCACTTAAAAATTCATTGGAACAACAGGAAGCAAATCTATCCGTGTAAAGTAATTGTTCCTCTATTGTTAATGATCTAAATGGAATTTCATCCGCCATGGTGACAAATGAAAATGGTTTTACAAACAAAGGGCACAAAGAAAAAGATAGACTAAAGAAATCTAATAAAAAGAAAAATAAAAATCTCACTAGAAAGGAATCTAGTGAGTAGACCTATAAAATAAAAAATTCAACCTAAACAATAACTATTCCCCGGCAACGGCGCCAAAAACTTGATGCGTGGTTTTGCAACCTTACAACAGGTTTTACCTCTCGAGGGATCTCAAGAGGCTTACAACCCCACCAGGCAGTGTACCTGACCGATGTAGTATAGTGTAGTGGTAAGTACGGGGGATTGATCGTTCTCCACAGGGAATAGTGTTCGTTAGGTATGAAAAACTACTCTAATAGGTCTAAGGGTGAGAGAAGATTTTTTTTATGTTTTTATAATTTTTTATGAAAGCAAGTAAAATCTCGGGTTTGAAAGAGTGGGCGGAATTAGTTGCTAGTCAACTAACCCAAGTTACTACGAATGCAAATAAAATAAAATAACAGAAAATGAAAAGGTGGTAAAACTTATGTGGAGAGAAATGTGTTTACTTAGATTTCCTTACTCCCTAACTATCTTTTACCGGTTGATTAGTGTGTATTAATTGCGTGGATGACGGGTGTATTCCTTAATACCAATCGTGGGGTGGCGTACGTACTTCCCCAACTCTACAAGCTCCTACTTCACTCCTATGTCGAGCCGGCTAGGAAGCTCCTAACATGGGATCACTAGAATTCGCTTGTGCATTTAATACAACCAAAAAAACCTTAGTACGCATTGGTTCATGTTTCTTAAGACGTTCAAGAAAGTTACCGAATAGGAAGTTAGCCAGTTTTCTTAAGCCTAACATAGATGAACAATCATCCAATACAACTAATAACACACCAATAACCAATAATCAATAGCTAGGTTTCATTAGATCTAAGCAAACACAAGATAAATCTAGCATAGCATGTTAAACAAAAGACAAGAACAAGATAGAATCAAACAACACATAGACATATTGAATGATTAATTGATAACTTATCTTCAATGTAACATGGAAGATCTCAAGGCAAAAAACCTTGAAAAAGCTGCTAAATTCGTCTTAGGGTTTTCACACACAAAGTTCCTCAAATAAGTTCCACACTAATGACAAAAAATTGCAAAACTATATATAGACTTTCAGATCTGACGGCGTCACGTTATGGAGTGTGACGCCGTCACCTCGCCGCTTTTAGGGTTCCCGGATGGCCTTCTTGACGCCGTCCCTCTTTAGCTCTCCAAAATCCGTTCTGGCTTATCAAGGCTTGACGCCGTCAGACTTAGGGGTGACGCCGTCCCTCTTTAAATTAAGCCGTGACGACCTTGATCACATTAAAGCGTGACGCCGTCAGAATTCCATGCAAATTTCTCTGGCTTATCATGAGTAATTTTCACATCCACCACTTTTGCCAAGCCATGACGCCGTCCAGAACAAATCCTGACGCCGTCAAAGGTAATTTCCAGCACAATTTTGAGACTTTGTCGTTTTCTTCACTTTTATGCTCCAAAAACGTCCAAAATGCCTCCTTTTCCAGATTTCTTCTCAAAAGTACCTAAAATGACAAAAGGAACGATTTAGGGCTTAAATGACCCCTTAAAAGCGGTACACTTTTCGCTTCATCAAATACCCTTACACTTGAGATTTGCTTGTCCTCAAGCAAATGCGCTTTTATTCTAATCAAAATACAAGTTAGGGGTCATTTAATGCTAACATAAAAGTAATTACAACAAATAGTCGTTCCACTTTAATCATAATAAGCACGGAGATTACAAACTAGCACCTCACAAGTAGTGTTTAGATACTCACATCTCTCAAGTGTCATCAAAATAAATCTCATAAATGAAAACGGATAATATCTCTCACTACCTGTCATAGCAAATAGATTACCATAGGCTTGGGAAAGGATCGAAAACCTCCTCCACTAGGCGTAAGCACCTAAGATAAACTATCAAAGAGGGCTTTTAAATAGGTTATAACGTTAGGTGTAGGAAAAGGAAAACACGGTTTTGCTGGATAAAGGATATTTTACTGGTGGCGAGTTAAAGATCTTGATTAATTACATGTACTATACAATGTTGCTAAGCCAAGACTCGACTCGATCTTAAGCTAATGAAAGAAAATAACAAAAACATAAAATAAACATAAAATGAAACGGGATGGTAGTCCGAATGTTTTTTCTACTTTTCTTTTTCTCATTTTTTTGTATTTTTCTTGATTTGATTTGATTTTTTTTTTTTTTTTTTTTTTTTTTTTTTTTTTTTTTTTTGCATACACTTTTGCCCTACCATCCAAAATAATACATCATAGGGGCGTTGCATTCCCCTTACACTTGAACTTTTACATAACTTTACAAATAACTATTCTAATGACTCGAATTAAGATAATTAAAACACTTGGAGTACTTTTAAAATATTTAGCACATATGGGGGTACTAAATGATGTTCTTCCCCATTACTCCATTACACTAGTACTTTACCCATGAGTCCCAATCGTCCCAAAACAATATGTACAAGGATATGACTCGACTTAGCAACCATGTAATCAACTAGATAATTAACTTGAGTTTAAACAAATGTTGTCACAATAATGCACTAAAGATGAGTGCATACAAGGTAGGCTAAGGCGATTTGGGTGTACATTTTAGTGGGGTGTAAACAAATTCTTCCTTTAAGTAAAATGCTTAAAGGTCGAAACGAAAAGATAGGCTCTGAGGGGTGTACTAGGGGTATCGTGTACTAAAAATGAGTACAACGCAAAGGGTGTGGGAGAATTACTTGACCAATGTAGCCAATGTAATTATAACAAAAACACAGGTGTAAAACAATGGGTTTATCCTAATGCCTCTTATCATGTAGTAAATCTAACTACACGAATGTAGTCTCACTTGTGGCCTTGGAATGGTCCTAACGCAAGTTCTAGAATCTAAGTGCTACCGGTACACACATCATAGCATAATGCTTTTCCTACCAATTCTAGGGGCGAACCTCACATATTTGGGGGTGGAAAATTTTTTTAGTGGTACGGTTTTTGTGCTAGTCATATAATTCCTATCCATGAGACGCTCATTAAGATCAAAGTTTCACTCCTAAATGTTGTAAAAAATTTTAAATTTGGCACTAAAATTGCCCTAACAGGTATTTCTCTCAGTTTTATTACACATCTACTATTAAACAAAAAAAAATCAAGCGTAATAGCATTCTCTAATCGTACTTTTACCCCCCCTTACACTTAAGATGAACATTGTCCCCAATGTTCAAATAACAAGATGTAAAAGAAAAAAGTAAAAGAATGAAATCAAATACTCCCCTGATTCGCTTGGTGGATAATGAAGTAACACGGTTAGATCTTCTTCCAAAGAGAATGTAAAAGCTCCATGACTAATGCATCGCCAAAAGCGGTACACTTTTCGCTTCATCACTAGTCTAAGCTCTCACATGACGTAAATTACAACTTCAAGTGTTCTTTTAATTAGATGGCATTAACTTTGTTGGGTCCGTCAGTACCCATGGATTCTGAAAACAGGATTTAAATACAAATTACGCTAAGTGCTAATCAACCGAAAACATACTTAAGTCACTGAGTGAACAGTCACTCAGTGAGTTACCTTCAAGATGCTCAGGACGAGTTTAAGAAGAAAGACTCACCACTCAGTAAGGCAGAACTCCCTGAGTGTTACTTGAGACAAAGAAGAAGGTAATGGGTTCAGTGAGTATTGGATAAGAACTCACTGAACCCCAGTCTCCTCAACAAACAATAAGTGATTAAGGACTGAAGACTGAAGGCGAAGACTGAAGAACCTGAAGCCTAAAAGAAAGGCGGGATTGAGCGGGAAGAGTTTGAGAAGATAAGGAGAAGTCTTATCAAGCCAGAAACGAACCTTCCCTAAAGCGGCTAAAAGTCAAGAAGTGTCAGAATTGACACTCGAAGACTTTTTAGCCCATTCCGATTGGTTCTTAAAAATGACAAATACTGTTGTAGTTGTCAGACACGCCTTGTATTCTTTTTGTATTTAATCTTCAGTACTCTTTGAATGTTTGTATATAAATAGCAACAGATGGAGAAAAGGCGGTTAAGTTTTGTGCATTAAAAGCTTAGACTTTCACAAAACCCATTTTCTCCTACAAAGAGTAACCAATCCCTGAGATAGCTTAGTGGGTCGATATTGTTACCACTTAAGCATAGCTTGAGTTTAGATAGGAGACACACCATACCTTGTCTATTCAATCCCAAGTGTTTGTTCCGCAAAACACTTGGGTAATAGATTCTTTGATTGATTTCTAATAAGAATTTAAACGTTGAAAAACTCTGTTTTTATATTTATGTTTTACTTATCAGTTGTTATTAATCAAATACATTGTATCAGTCATAAACACAATTAGATTAACTTTTTAGTTATCTCTAAGCATTTTAAACTGAACAACAAGCTTAATTTTAAAGGGTACTAGTTTTGATGTTTATAATCAAAATATGTACGAAGAAGCATGCATACTTCTTCGTATCACAAGTTTAATAAAACCTTTTTATTTACCAATTCATTAAGATCAAATTTACAAACGTTTTCAATTGAGGTATTAGATTCACCAATCAAAGAATTTACCTTTAATTATCATCCATTATATCGTACTTTTGCATAAGTCTAAAGACTTAGTGTTTCGGATAATTACCACAAAGTGGCGCATGGAATTAAAGCTAATTCACCCTTAAGGTGATTTTGTACATAAAATAGTCATACTTGATAGCTCCAATTTGATGCACAAAGGAGCGTAAAAACAAAGGTCAACGCGAAGCTTATTAAAAACCCGTTCCTACTTATACCCCTCTTATAGTTTGTCACAATTGGGTGAGTCGTTCGTGCTATTGGTACAAAACTCAACAATCAATTAAAACACTTTGAAAATTTAACTCTTCGAAAACAATTCATTGTTTCACCATTATCTAGTTCATATTATTTTTCTATTCAAAATTACCCTTTTTCGTTTATAAACATGTCTTTACAATAAATAAACACAAAAACAAGTAATACAAATAAAAAATAAAACAACTAAATAAACTTACATAACATAACAATTAATTATATAAAAAACATGTAGCCACATGCAAACTTAATTCGATAAAACCTATTTATAATCAATTCTAGGTTTATATTGTATATATTCAACTAAGACTATTACTTACAAAGGTAAGTGAGCCACATGCATCGACGTATCGACTGCGTTAGTCATAATTAAATATACACCACATTGCACGTAATTGATTACTTAATATATTGGAGTCTTCCCCAATTCGACATCTATCAATTAAATTACACGTGTAAAACTTAACCATTAATTCATATATCAAATTTAAACAATTTAAATTATATCAATAATAAATCCATGCCAAACATGCACGTTTTCATGGATTATACATAACAATTATTCACGTATTGTCTCAAGATCGCATACATAAACAAATAAACATAACATGTTAATCCTAGGGTTCCTAATCAAATTAAATTACCAAACACAAACCCTAAAAAAATAAAGAGCAATCCTATATTAAAAATTAGGGTTCGATTTGGATAAACCCTAAAATCGACCAAACATGTTAAAACACAATTCAAGATTCATTTTTTATGCGTTTTGGTAATTAATTACACATTATCCAAGGCTCGTGATGCCACTGTTGGAATTATAATACATGACAATCACAATTAAACAATAACATCAAAGTAAACATGCGGAAGCGAGTAGATCATATAATATGTAAATTAATTAACCAAGCGTAAATAGTATGCGTACCTTAAGATTCTAGCCAAACAAGAATCTAAATCAAGCAATCAACTTTAAGAACCCTAATTATGGTTTATATGGATTATTAGAATTAACTCTTACCCTTTTGTAATTCAATATAAGATTCAATCAATAGTGTGATTAAATCACATTATTGTACGTACTAATACAAAGTAAATGTTATGCTAGTAAACAAGAACACAAAACTAAACCAAACAATTTGTTTATAAAATAACACAATCGAAAACCCTTAAGGGTTGTTTGTTTCGATCGGCCACAAAGGGAAAAGTGGAAAAGAAAATCAATTAGGTATTGTGTGTGCACAAAAGGTGAAAAACAATGACCCTTGATTTTGCTTATATACTAATTGAAACTTGGAGTCCAAGTTAGATATGGACTGGGTTATACCCATCCATAACCGATCGGCCTATCAATGAGATAGGGGATCCGGAACCTTCTTGACAACTAATTTCAATCTAGTCCTTCTCTTTTGTATTTAACGGTCGTTAGTCAATTTTCCGTTAATTACTAACGGTCGTTATACGTTTTGTGTATTTAATAATTAATATAACCTTTTATATTAAATTATTAATCATTTACTCTTCATATGTAAAGTGTGCAATCCCGTGATCTCGAGTTCGATCCTAACACACAACTATAGAATATAGCTCAACATAAAATTAAAATAAAAAATAATAATAATAATAATAATAATAATAATAATAATAAAAAAAAAAAAGAGTAAATTGCATTTTTGGTCCCTGTGGTTTGGCCAAATTGCAGATTTGGTCCCCAACTTTTTGAAAGTGCACCAATGGTCCCCATTTTCAAGTTTTCGTTGCATTTTTGGTCCCTGGCCTCAGTCAAAAGACAGAAATACCCCTGTCCTTTTCTTTTAATATATTCCTTTTCAGTTTTTAACACAAATGGTCCTTGTGTTGCGCAAGGCTTTACAAATTTAGTCCTTTTTTTTCACAAATGGTCCTTCTTACACAAAATCGTCCTTGTGTTGCGCAAGACTTACACAAATGGTCCTTGAGTCCGTTTTTCTTCCGTTTTTCTTACGTTTTTTCCGTTTTGGTCCGTTTTTATCCGTTTTTCTTACGTTTTTGTCCGTTTTTCTTACGTTTTTTACGTTTTCGTCCGTTATTCTTACGTTTTTTCCGTTTTCATACGTTTTTGTCCGTTTTTCTTACGTTTTTTCCGTTTTTGTCAGTTTTTATCCGTTTTTCTTACGTTTTTGTCCGTTTTTCTTACGTTTTTTACGTTTTCGTCCGTTATTCTTACGTTTTTTCAGTTTTCATACGTTTTTGTCAGTTTTTCTTACGTTTTTTCCGTTTTTGTCCGTTTTTATCCGTTTTTGTCCGTTTTTCTTATGTTTTTTACGTTTTCGTCCGTTATTCTTACGTTTTTGTCTGTTTTTCTTACGTTTTTTTCCGTTTTTCTTACGTTTTTTACGTTTTCGTCCTTTATTCTTACGTTTTTTTTCCGTTTTCATACGTTTTTGTCCGTTTTTCTTACTTTTTTTTCCGTTTTCATATGTTTTTGTCCGTTTTTCTTACGTTTTTTCAGTTTTTGTCCGTTTTTATCCGTTTTTGTCCCTTTTTCTTACGTTTTTTACGTTTTCGTCCGTTATTCTTACGTTTTTTCCGTTTTTATCGTTTTTGTTCATTTTCCTTACGTTTTTTTACCTTTTTTTTCGTTTTCTTTTTTTTGTCCGAATTTTTTATTTAGTCCAAATTTTTGGTCCGATTTTTTTTTGACCAAATCTTTTAAAAAAAATAATTAAAATTGACAAAAACGAAAAAAACGTAAGAAAAACGGAAAAAAACGTAAGAAAAACAGACAAAAACGTATAGAAAACGGAAAAAAAACGTAAGAATAACGGGCAAAAACGTAAAAACCATAAGAAAAACGGACAAAAACGGAAAAAACGTAAGAAAAACGGACAAAAACATATGAAAACGGAAAAAAAAACGTAAGAAAAAACGGACAAAAACGTATGAAAACGGAAAAAAAAACGTAAGAATAAAGGACGAAAACGTAAAAAAACGTAAGAAAAACGGAAAAAAACGTAAGAAAAACAGACAAAAACGTAAGAATAACGGACGAAAACGTATGAAAACGGAAAAAAAAAAAAAACGTAAGAATAACGGGCAAAAACGTAAAAAACCATAAGAAAAACGGACAAAAACGGATAAAAACGGACAAAAACATATGAAAACGGAAAAAAAAAACGTAAGAATAAAGGACGAAAACGTAAAAAACGTAAGAAAAACGAAAAAAAACGTAAGAAAAACAGACAAAAACGTAAGAATAACGGACGAAAACGTAAAAAACATAAGAAAAACGGACAAAAACGGAAAAAAAACGGAAAAAAACGTAAGAAAAACTGACAAAAACGTATGAAAACTGAAAAAACGTAAGAATAACGGACGAAAACGTAAAAAACGTAAGAAAAAACGGACAAAAACGTAAGAAAAACGGATAAAAACTGACAAAAACGGAAAAAAAAAAAACGTAAGAAAAAACGGACAAAAACGTATGAAAACGGAAAAAAACGTAAGAATAACGGACGAAAACGTAAAAAACGTAAGAAAAACGGACAAAAACGTAAGAAAAACGGACAAAAAACGGATAAAAACGGACCAAAACGGAAAAAAACGTAAGAAAAACGGACGAAAACGGAAGAAAAACGGACTCAAGGACCATTTGTGTAAGTCTTGCGCAACACAAGGACGATTTTGTGTAAGAAGGACCATTTGTGAAAAAAAAGGACTAAATTTGTAAAGCCTTGCGCAACACAAGGACCATTTGTGTTAAAAACTGAAAAGGAATATATTAAAAGAAAAGGACAGGGGTATTTCTGTCTTTTGACTGAGGCCAGGGACCAAAAATGCAACGAAAACTTGAAAATGGGGACCATTGGTGCACTTTCAAAAAGTTGGGGACCAAATCTGCAATTTGGCCAAACCACAGGGACCAAAAATGCAATTTACTCTAAAAAAAACACACAAAAAAAAAAAAAAAAAAAAAAAAAAAAAAAAAAAAACAAACTTGAGCCTAGTGTGTTTAATTGCATTAGAAATTTATTTTGTATAGCTCATTATATAATTATTGAGCCCGAACTTGTGAAATTTATCACGAGCCATGATTGAGCTATAAATACAAGGCTCGATCCGGAGCTCGAGCTTTATAATTATAAACGAGCCGAGGTCAATCTCTGTCAAGCTTGACTCGGCTCGTTTCCTCCCCTATTTATTAGGCAGTCAACAAGAGTTATTAAAAGGGTGTTTGGCTCATACGTTATAAAATTGAAAGTGTTACTTTAGAGTTAGGACTATTTTTGCCAAATATATCTTAACCGTATTTTTCTGACTTGAACGTATCTCTAAATAAGTAACTTATGGTCTGGGATGAACAGGCTTCTAATCTTTTTCTAAGTGTTTGAATGAACTTATGATGCAAATGTTAAGTTTTGTGGACAAAATATTAAATGTGTATGTCTAGAATCGAACTCGAGACCACGGGATTGCACAAATTACGTATGAGGAATTAATGGATAATAATTAATATATAAACCGTTATATATTTAATTATTAAAACACAAAAATAACGACTAACGGACGTTAAGTAATTAACGAGAATTGACTAACGACCGTTAGGGAATAAGAGAAGGACTATAGATGAAATTTGAGGAACAAGAAGCTTCCAGAATCCCTTGGGGATCCCTTGGCCGATCGGCATGGGCTTGGAATACCCAACCCATTGCCAACTTGTTCTCCAAGATTCTCAGTCTATAAATACAAGACCTAGGGTTATTGTTTCATTAAATTTTGCACTCTTGCTATAACGCTAAAACCCTTTTCTTCTTCTCTTTTGTCTAGGCCGATCGATCATATACCCATAGGGTCGATTGACTTGAATTTTTCATAAGCAAAATTGTTTGGTTTATTTTGTGTTTACATTACTAGCATAAACATTAATTCGGTTATAGTACGTGTGTACAAGATCGTGGTATTAACTCATCATAGTTAATATCTTGGATTGAGATACAAAACGGTAAGGGGTATCTCGTTAATCCATTCTTGATAAAGATTGAAGAAGATTTGAAGTTTGATTCCTTTTGTGCTAGAATCAAAAGGTACATTCACTTTAAATATTCGATTAATTCTTATGTGTTAAAATTAGATCATACGCTTCCGCATATGTGTATGATGATTACTATATTAATATATGAACTAGTCATGATTATTAAATTCTAACAGCAAAAAAGGTCGGAAATTAACCTTGCATTACTAAGCCAAAATGGAAGTTCATTAAAACCCCTTCAAATAATTTCACGGCTCACAAGCACTCAGCTTAGAAAACACTCCCTATAGCCATCAACAAGTTATTAAAGCATTTTTCTTAGAGTGATTGTCTAATAAGCTAATGAAAAGCTTGAACAAGCTTAATCAAACCCTTCTATATGTTTGTATTGTTTGCTTGAATAAGAACACAAGCGGTTTTAATAAGCAATTTCAAAATAATAAAATGACTCATAACTCATTTCATATATACAAATTCCAGATGGCAAATTTCATTTTAAGGGAATTTTGATAGAGAATGGACCTGGTGTTAAAATGTGCGTTTGATTTAATAAATTTGTTCACAAATGCCATTTACTTCATATTCACACCAAAGAGAATTTGTCTAGTTTCTTGGTAAAAAAATAACATTATGCTACATAATAAATAGCACACGCCTCACCGCCAATAATCAGTAGTCCAGAAGTTCTTTTGGGCAATGCAAACCCACCTATGATCTTTTGAAGATTTTCTGATTGATGTAATTCCAATCCGCAAGTGAACAGCTCTAGTCATCAGCAATCATAATGAATCATTTACTGAGCAAAACAGGCAATTGGCTAACTGCAAATAAAGTAACATTCGCAATGTGGTTTGTTCCATGATGAACATTGTCAAGTACCTTTCATAAGAAACCTCAATAATGAGCAACAAAGAACAAGCTCAAGTAGAAACATACAATTTACTCATCAATGAGAGAGCAAAACTGAACAGAGTCCATTGTATTGACTGAATTACATGAAATACCAATTGTATCTCATGTTACGTACTCAAAATCAACACTAAAACTCGTAACAAGAAGCCTCTAAAAATGAACAGAATTTCAGCTTCAAACTAATTGCTCCCGACATAGTTACACCCTCTTCAATTATGCTGCAACTAAAGATGATCCAACATCTATTTAGAAAAAACAAACTCTACAACACTTATGATTGCTTTTGTGGTTTTATTCATCAACGTCTTCAAAGTAAGACACTGGAATTTCTGAAGGGCAAGGCAAGGCTGCAACAGACTTGAACTGTTTTCACAAAAATAAATGAACATACATCAGATCATATACCTTCGCATAATACAAAAGTATATCAGATATGAAATTTGCATTGCCTTATGCTGTGAGTATTTCTCTCTTATTGCTTTAGACGATGATCCTCTTCTGTCCAGCTGTAATTCATGCATGGTAAGCACACAGTCCTCTAGCTCAGATGTAGTATAACCTGAACAACGTTGCATTTTCATGCCCTGCAAATAACAAAGATAGCATCGTGACCTTTTAGAGTCAAACCTAGTATAGTAAAAGAATAGCCACAGTTAGCAAAATTTGATCTTTTTTTATCCAGTATCCCAATCTGACGAGCACAAAGAAACTCAAGAAATAGAGCGAAGAAATGTTGCGAACAGAGATGTTTCTCACCCAAGGATGCTTTTCTGGTTCGAGTGTAAACTTTGCAATAAAAATGGCAGAGGCTGCTACCATTGATGGCAAAAACCTTAAGCAACTGTAATCTATCAAGCTTAGCTCCACAAGAAACCAGCTCAAAAATTCCAATGATGAACATGATGGCTGTGGCTGCATTCAACAAATTAATACATGTCAGCACAAAATTGGTTACTGATGTAATGTATTTATACATCATAACAGACTGGAGAGTTAGAAAATGAAATTCAGCATACCATATTATCTTCTTGAACTGCTCTAATAAAGATTCTGCCAATTCAATATGTGAAAATTAGTATACAATAGTTGTAATCACAAAAACATTAGTCGGAACCATCACTGCGCATATTGACATACATACCTAAGAAAAGTTTTTGATGTTGGAGTGCTAACTTCTGAGTCCAAAAATTTGAGCAAGTCTCCCTCCATTTGAACCACCTACATGATGAACGTTTATTCAATTTTTTCTAGGCATGTAATACAAACATTGCATCTTAATTCCGAAAGAACCATCAACCAACCTCATCTTTTGTGTAAGTATTGTCTGTTATGTAACAAAAATCTTCAGCATGTGGAGGGCTAATCTCTTCATTTTTCCTAAAATACATAATTTTTTATTAACAAAACTAATCATAGCATAGTCATAATAAAACAAGTAATTTATACAGGATTATGAGCATACGAGGCTATAAGCATGCTACAAACACCAAGAAGCTGAAGCTTGTTTCTGCTCAAACATCGATAAGATAGGAATCTGTCAATGTATGAGACCGTGAGAAACAATGTATCCGACACAAGCCTGTACTCCTCTGCCACCTCAACCAACCAATCCACCAATATCTCTCGCATACTTATCGTCACATCCTTTTGAACCTTTTCCATATAATCAGGCAACAGCCTTCTGTTTTCCTCAATCTATATCAAAAACTTTATGTTAGTATAGTATACTTTACCAAACGTTTCATTCATATCAACGCCAAGATAAGCGAATTTAAACAACAATTTAATTTCTAAAAGAATCACAAGACCCTAAAAGTTACAAGAAACGCAAAAATACCCTTAAAAGAAATCAAAATCCATAAAATCATTAGAAAAGACAAATGAAAGACCTTAAAGCATGACTACCCTCAAAAACTAAACACCAACATCTAACCCCAAAGGCCAAAGCCATAACAAAACATTGCTATGAACAGAATTGCACACCAAACAACCAACTAATCAAAACAACTAAAAAAAGGCCTAAATTACCTTCCAAATACCACAACACTCGTTTAATTTTTAAATTAGCTATTTTACGATTAACTTGCAAACCCATTAGAATAACTTCAGAACAACAAAAAACTAACATAACTTCCAATTATATGCCTCCAATTCAAAACCAAATTAAACCAATTTCAATAAATCCCAAAAATTAACAAACATAACAATTTGTGGGTAAATTGCTAAATTTCTTTTTGGGGGAGCCCAGGGAATGGGTTAAAAACGGTCACGAGATAACCCAATAAATTGGTTAAAACTAACATAACCTCCAATTATATGCTACTAATTTAAAACCAATATCAATATAACCCCACATGGGCAAATCCACTTTTGGGGTTAGGCCGCTTACATCTGAGTCAAAACCTGTATAGGGAAAACTTCATTCGTCTACATCCGTTTAACAATACATGTAAATAAATCGGTCAAATACCTCTAACGAATGAAGATGCTGATACATAAGAGGCGCATACAACAACCTATTCTCCCAAACCCATCCAGACGAAACCGAAATATGGCTTTTCGCACACTCCTCATCGCCCGCCTCATTCACATTCTCTTTAGTAAAAGAATTACTTTTAAAGCTAGTGTGACCACAATTAGTCAGCTCACCTAACACAACTCGTTTCTTAGTCTGTTTTAAATTATGTTGATTAGGAAAAGACCGTTTTCGAGACGAACGGTTGACGATTTCGACGCAGTTTTCGTCCGAATTCATTGTTGAAATTTGGAAATGGGATGAGGGTTTGGTGATTTGTGAGATGGGGATGTGTAGATATAGATGGGAGTGTGGGAGAATGTGGGTTTGAAAATGAGAGATTGCCGCGCGAGGTTTGTTTGTTTTTTGACAGTTTGAGTTGAGTAATTGTTTTGCCCGCTTTTCACTTTTATGGGATTGAATAGATTTCAGTTTTTGAAATTTTCTATTTTTCTTAGGGCCTTTTTTGTTTGATGGATTTTATACTGTAGGGTGTAGAATGACACCTTAAAAGTGTTGATAGATTCAAAAACTGTGAGGCCATTCTTTCACTTGAATACCGAATATTTTCGGTAGCCAATTCCTCACCACCAAGGCTCTGACAAGTTTTGTTTTTTTCTAAACAAAGTGGGCCTTCATTTTATGTGCACAACTTATTAAAATTTATTATTTCACAATACATTAAAAAAAACTAATAAAAAATATAATATCATTAATTAATTATTATTTTTCTCTCTCTTATATCAACTCCAAATTCAAATTCTTAATTACATTTTACAAAAACATTAAGGGTATGTTTGGTATGCTGCTGATGAACTAAAATAAGTACATTTTATTACCATCATTTGTCTTATTTATTTGACTTGTTTTATTATATTATCTGTGAGAATTGATACGTTAATGTTTACTTTTGTAATTCTCAGGTAAAAACAAGTATTATGTGAAACTTGGCGATTTTGGACTAATTATGGAGCAAAACAAGCAAGAAGTTAGGAGTCTACTGAAATGTACAAGATCAAGACCATTCTGCTCCAGATACGCCGCATCCTACTTATTATATACGGCGCATCACTATCAAGATTTCACAAGATATAATCCAAGACGGCAAAGGACATGCGCCGCATACAAGAATGGAGTTACGCCGCATCTTCTGGCGGTGTACGAATATTCCTGAATATATTAATCTTGGACCCCACGCGAAGTTAAGTCAATGCGCCGCATCTACTTATTCAATGCGCCGCATCTAACCCTCAGACAGAAACTATAAATACCCCAAGGTCAGACGAATTTCAGAGGCGATATACGAAGTACGAGAAGACAGAAACCCTAGGCCGAATTCAGACGAAGTAGCAGCACAAGACACACCTTGAACGAAGATACAAGAGCTGTAAGAAGGTCCTGCATGTATTCAATTCATTAAGTAGTTTTGTTTTATTGTATTAGTACACTTTAATTCATCAGGATTGATGGGCTTGTGTCATTGATTTAATCATGCACTTCAACTCCCCTTAAAATTGCTTTCCCATTAATTAAAGTTTATATGTTGATGTCTTTGGTGACTTTTATTAGTGCATTGATAACATCTGTGTCTAGCTGAGCATTGCTTGGGTCGCCATGCCCCTTCCTCGCCTGTTTATTCTATTTTCATAGGATATTGGGATAGTCATAAGTGATCATTAAGGGTTTACTCGCCGATAAGATTAGAGCCAACGAGAAAGGTTTAATCTCGGTGCGTTGCATCGAACTATACACTTCATATAAAACTAGCAATAAAACAAGTGACAAGCTACTTAACTATCAGGACAGGTCTTCTTATTGTCTCAAGTATTTATCTGTGTACGTGTGTGCTAATCGCTGATTCGTGCTTATTAGTTTAGTTTATATTTAATCATAACCAAATCGTGCCAGTCTCTCAGGCTGAACCCCCTTGCGTTAGATTAGGTTGTATAGCTAACTTAAGATATTAAAATACTGATTAGAATAACTAGATAATACGTTCCACTCTTAGTGATCGACACTCTACTTACCATTATATTCATACTGACCGGGTACACTTCTCGTTAAAGTGTGTGTTATTGATAAGTCGGCTAAATATAAATTTAAAACTTGAATACTGTTAAAACCACAACGACATACCGTGTGTATAAATTAGAGCACAACATACACGCACATCAGCTGCCATGAATGACAATGGGTATGAGTTTGATAGTAGTGGTGGGTCCCTCACCTATGAAAGATTTATTCCCACCTCTCTTGATGTATATGGAGTATGGATAATATCTCACTTTCATAGTCATAGTGGTGGGCCCTCTCATCTTAAACAAACACCCTTAATCACTTTCATAGTCATAGTTTGATTCCCATAGGGGATACCAAACGCACCCTAATACTATCATTCAATTTTTATTTCTTTCAATCCATACTAAATCCGATACCCATTGTGATTCCTAGCAACAAACCAAACGGCCCCTTAGTTTAAACTTTTTTGGCAAAATGCAAAGTTTATTTTTTTTAGTTTTTCGTTAATTAAAATTTTTAACTGCAAAGTCATTTTCTTAATTTAAATTTCTATATTTGTATAAATTTTGATTGTTTTTCTATATATGCAATTGGCCTAATTCTTTTTATTTGATTCAGTTAATTAAGTCATTTATTTTTTTGTTAAATTTCTTAGTGTACACTTTTTTTTGTATAATTTAAATTTATGGACATGCACGAGGGATGATGAGGACGGCTAGTTAGACCATACGGTCACACCACACAGACTTTCGTGTACTTGTTGTTGCCACGTGGAGCAGGGCCGTCTCGTGAAATTTAAAGGCCCTGTACCATATTTATAAACTAGGCCCTTTTATCGCGAAGAAAACTAAAGTATTTGTAAGGTTTGCAAATAGTTATTTTGTTATGCATTTCATTTTAGTATCAATCAACTAACAATATGCTAATGCTACTCACAGTCGAACGGAAAACATCGGTTGGTCAAGCCCATCGATCGATATTCACATCGGTCGAGTTCGATGTGGAGCAAAGGTCAAATGTCGGTCATGATTGAAGCAAACCCAATATCGGTCTAAAAGTCGACCGATGTTTGAGAAAATAATTTGCTTGTTCTTTGTCTCCACAGTGTTCTTTTGTTGTTATTATTGGCTTTTGCGTTCCGAACCTTTTCTCATTTTCTATTTATTTATGATTTAATGTAACTCTTTGAAAGACTTTTTAATCAGTTGTTTAATGTTGTTCTAAATGATGGCACATTGCATGCATGTACACGTATATATCTTGCATGCATGGAAGATTCATTGTATGTAATTGTTTGATTAAAAAACAAAAAAAAAAAAAACAAAACAAAAAAAAAAAAAAAACTCGGTCATCGACTGTGGTACTTTGGTCATGTCTGGTCACCAGAGAGAGAAAGCTGACGTGGCAGCCGGTGACCCAGGTCACTTTGGTCATCGACTGTGACTAGCCTAACCGTGTATCCTTTTTTCAAGGCAAGATGATTGAGTTTGAAAACATTTTACAGTGGCAATGTTTGGCAAAAATAGCTGTGAGCGTTAGCCACAGCTCATTGCTCACCGCTCACAGCTTATTAAAGAAGCATTGAAAAAATGAACATTCTTAAAGAATAGCAAAGCTCACTGTTCTTTTGACAAACGAACACTAAAAATCAAAAAGCTCATTGTCCACCGCCATCGCTCAAAAAAGCTCCAAAAAGCTCTGTGCCAAACATAGCCGCTAGTAACTCATAGAGTCCAATGCATTACAACAGTTTTTCTGCCTATTGATGTATTGAAAAATAAATAAATATGAAGTCAATATTTTCAGCCTAATTTTGATAGGAAATATTTTACTTAAAATCAACCAAATCATCTTCTTTTTTAGTCATTTTACTTTTTTTTCCTGTTTAACTGATACCCGATAACTAGAGGTGGCAAAACGGGCACGGGTCAAACGGGCGCATGTTATACGAATCGCTTTATAAAAGACCCAAAACGCTGAAATAAATTCCTCAATCATAACACCTCATTTATATTTAAAAAATTAAATATATTATATCTATAAATTTTTCTTTAAAAACAATTGTAATGTTCTTCAATTGATAGAAAATATGTGCTTGTTTGTGCCATTTAACTTTTAAATGGGCAGTATATACTGATTAAAAAAAAAAAAAAAAAAAAAAAAAAAAAAAAAAAAAAAAAAAACTAAATTTGCCCAAATCTTTTATGAATTTGCCAAAATTAACATATATTTTTTATTTTGTGCACAAATTACCACCTCTACCGATAACACAACTTTTTTTGTTTCACTTCATTTTCTTTACTTTTCTTCCTTATTATTGTCATTACAACGGCCATTGATGAACTCAAATAAGTACGTTTTATTACCGTCATTTATCCTATTTATTTGAATTGTTTTATTATATTATCTGTGAGAATTGATACGTTAATGTTTACTTTTGTAATTCTCAGGTAAAAACAAGTATTATGTGAAACTTGGCGATTTTGGACTAATTATGGAGCAAAACAAGCAAGAAGTTAAGAGTCTACTGAAATGTACAAGATCAAGACATTCTGCTCCAAATACGCCGCATCTTACTTATTACATACGGCGCATCACTATCAAGATTTCACAAGATATTATCCAAGACAGCAAGGACATGCGTCGCATCTAATAATGGAGTTACGCCGCATCTTCTGGCGGTGTACGAATATTCCTGAATATATTAATCTTGGACCCCACGCGAAGTTAAGTCAATGCGCCGCATCTACTTATCCTATGCGCCGCATCTTACCCTCAGACAGAAACTATAAATACCCCAAGACCAGACGAATTTCGAGAGCCTAATACCGAAGAAGACCGAAGACCACAGAAACCCTAAGGCCGAATTCAGTCGAAGTAGCAGCACAAGACACACCTTGAACGAAGATACAAGAGCTGTAAGAAGGTCCTGCATGTATTTAATTCATTAAGTAGTTTTGTTTTATTGTATTAGTACACTTTAATTGGTCAGGATTGATGGGCTTGTGATCATGGATTTAACCTTGCACTTCGACTCCCCTTAAAATTGCTTTCCCATTAATTAAAGTTTATATGTTGATATCTTTGGTGACTTTTATTAGTGCATTGATAACCTCTGTGTCTAGCTGAGCATTGCTTGGGTCGCCATGCCCCTTCCTCGCCTGTTTATTAGATCGCCTATGCATTCTATCGTCTGTAGAAAAGTAGGAAGAAAGATAAATGGGATAGTCATAAGTAATCATTAAGGGTTTACTCGCCGATAAGATTAGAACCAACGAGAAATGACTTAATCTCGGTGCGTTGCATCGAACTATACACTTCATATAAAACTAGCAATAAAACAAGTGACAAGCTACTTAACTATCAGGACAGGTCTTCTTATTGTCTCAAGTATTTATCTGTGTACGTGTGCGCTACTCGCTGATTCGTGCTTATTAGTTTAGTTTATATTTAATCACAACCAAACCGTGCCAGTCTCTCAGGCTGAACCCCCTTGCGTTAGATTAGGTTGTATAGCTAACTTAAGATATTAAAATACTAATTAGGATAACTAGATAATACGTTCCACTCTTAGTGATCGACACTCTACTTACCATTATATTCATACTGACCGGTTACACTGCTCGTTAAAGTGTGTGTGTTATTGATAAGTCGGCTAAATATAAATTTAAAACTTGAATACTGCTAAAACCACAACGACATACCGTGGGTATAAATTAGAGCATAC